>JAMAHA010000044.1:209430-252838 GCA_023626555.1 Penicillium sp. PF2412A | reverse complement strand
TTGAAGGTTTTCTAAATGTAAATATGGTTGTGGCTAGGTGGGTTAAAAGGTTAAAACCTAAATTTGCATTGGTTTTTTGCCCCCCCCCCCCCCCCCTCCCTCTCCGAGGGGGAGTGAATCATTTATTTTTTTAACTCTTCCAATCGGGGACGAGAAGAGGTGGTTGGGCGCGGGTGGGTGTGTTCGCGATGCATACTCGATTTGTAACACGAGTAGGTACAGGTAATTTCTCCACGCCGTTGGAAAAGATCGCTAGCTCGTTAGATCATTACATCGCTACGTCTACCTCGTCCTTCTCGCCCGGTGAGATGTTACTCGGTGATATTTACAGTACGCGCATTCTCTGGACACAATCAGACTGGGACAACGTCCATTCACATTTAAATCGCCTGGACCACAAGGGCACGGCAGTCGTCAAAAGCAAAAGAGTCAGCACTGCAAAATCAACATGTATATGATTGTGGAGGGTGTGTATGTGCATCCAGAGTCCACCATTAGGCTCGGCGTGCGATCAACGGGGAAAACAGGGTCTCGTGTAGCGTAAACTTCATGGGCCAGATCAAAATTGGCCATCTCGGGCCCCCGGGGACTTGGACACATCGATGAGAGATCTCGCTGAACGGGTGCATGTCAAACGAGGAAAAAAGGGGGGGAAAACACTGGAGTAAAAGTGGGGGAGCAAAAAAAAGGAAATAATGGGAGGGTAGAGGAGGGCCGGGGTAGCTCCAGCCACTGCGAGCAAGATTTGCGGCTCGGTGGTTGTGAGGGGAATCTGGAGAGGGAGAGACGAAGGGAGTAAAAAGGTAAAGAAGGAGAGGAAGAGGAGATGAAGAGGGGGGGGGGGGGGGGGGAAGTTGAGAAAGAGAGAAAGAGGATGGGAGAAAAACAGCGGGGATGGATGGACATGCTCAAAACTCGCAACTTAAAAGCCCACAAATCAGATCGAATTGTTACATGTATCAACAGACAAGAGTCATGACATGACATCAGAGACGGCGCCTGCGCCGCAGAATCATCCACGACTGGACATGAGTCCTCGACGGATGAATCAAAGGAAAATGGAACCCAATCTCTTTCTTTGGGCGTGGGCGAGGGGGCGAGAGCGGAAAAGATGGACCCAAGGATTTGGGAAGCGACAGCAAAGTCTTCATTTTCATTCTGCTTGCCAGGATGGAGCCGCCGCCGGATCGTCATGAATCGGACTCGTGGCCACCTTGTCCAAGGCCACGGCATGCAGTGCTGGCTTCTCCGGCGCGGGTGCCTGGCCGCCGTTGCGGCGCTCAAGTTGCTTGGTGACCCATTCTGCAACCTCCGCGTCCTCGGTCAAGTTGGATGGGGGCTGACGCTGGGTGGGCGATTCGGAAGGCTCCGAGGCAGCCTCTTCGCCATTGGTCTCGGTCGGCGGCTGCATCAGAGGGGCTAGCCAGGGATGGCGAAGGAGCATGTTGTAGTTAAGTCGATTCTTAGGAATTTTGTCGAGACACGCACGGACAAAGGCGTGCGCCGTATCGGAAAATCCATCCGCAGGCAGCGTTGGAGGTTCACCGTGAACGATTGCCTAGCAAGTCCCACACGAGTTAGTCTGCCGTGATCAAAACCCGGGACACTGCGATTGGAGACGAGTGAAAGGGCGAGGAGGAGGAGGAGGAGCGAGAGGAGGAGCGAGAGGGGAAACTTACATGCAGTTGGCTGAAAATGTTGGTAAAGGTCTCGGGGGGGTAAGGATAGCGGCCCATGGCACATTCAATGATCGACAGTCCCAAACTCCAAATGTCGCTCTGCACGCTGTAGGTTCCGGCACTGGGGGCACCCGATTGCTGCATGCCGCCTCCGGCAATTCGTTCGGGCGCCATGTAGCTTTGGCATCCGATGTTGGTCTTGGCGATACTGGCCACCAGGTTCCCGCTGACACCAAAGTCACAAATCTTGACCTGACCTTTCGTATTCACCAAGATATTCGTGGGCTTCACGTCCCGATGAATGATGTTATGTTCGTCCTTTAGCGCCTTCAGTCCCATGATGGTGGAGAGAGTCACTTTGCGCAGGATATTCTCCGGAACGCCACCTTCGTAGATCTTGTCGATGGATCCTCCATCCATGTACTCCACACACATGTAGACGGCCCCTTCCTGGAAGAAGGCGCCGTAGAAATCAATGATGAAGGGCGAGATGCATCGGTGCAAAATATCCAGCTCCATGATGATCTGGGCAAACTTGGCCTCATCCAGCTCCAGACGGATTTCCTTCATGGCCATGATCACACCGGACAGGTTGTCATGCGATCCGTTGGTGGGGGGGTCCTCCCCTTGCCCGGCCGGGCGACTGACAATCCCGCTTAACCCGAGGCCAGGTTTGCGAAGATGCGGGCGACTGTGACGGACCTTGTAGACGGTGCCGTAGTTACCCTTGCCGAGTTCATCCAACCGGTCCACCTCGTCCAGGGAAATCTTGAAGCTGTGCCCTGACGAGAACTCGACACCACCCCCGTGCAGGATGGCCTTGTTCTTGAAGTTCAACGTGCCCGCTTTCGTGTCGATAAACTCCGAGTACTTGCTAAAGGCCGAATCGCCATTCTGGCTCTGCTCCGGCTTCTGGTCCGTCCCATTCGGGGTGGGAGCGGGAGATGCTCCCGTGACGTCCGACAGTTTGAGACCGGGCTTCATGCGTTTGGCCGCCAATCCACCGGGGCGGGGTGACCCCGGAGACGAGACGGGGCCCGGGATCGCCGGTGAGGATGCCCAGTTCTTGTTGTTGGGACGCATGGCGCCCGGGATGCGGCCGGCGAGCGGACCGCCCGCGCCGTTCTCCTGCGCGGTGGGGATCGAGCCCGTGGACGCCGTATGCGCAAGGGGCACACCTTGCCGGGACAGCGAAAAGGCCTTCATCTTCGCCATGATATCCTGATTCAAGCCTCCGACCCCTGTGGAACTCATTGACGCCTGCAGACGCGGCGGCGTTCCCGCTCCGCGCCGCGCCGCATTGACCTGACCCAGATGCGTGGACGAGGGTGTGATCCCGACAGAGGGTTCCCGAGGTCTCGATAACGCCGGCATGGAGGCATGGTGGGTGTGATTTTGAGGCGAGTCCACTGGCGTGGACACCGTGGGCACCGCGGGCTCTGCACTGGACGCCCTGGGGGAGCTGGGGGAGCTGGGGGAACCGGGGGCGCTGGTCTCCTCCTGAGGGGTCTCGGTGGGGGGATCTTGGCTGGCGTCCATCCTGCTTTGATCGCGTCCGGTGACGATGCGTTCAACGGGGGGGAGGAGATGATGGAATCCACAACAACACCGGTCGGAAGAATTGGATAAAGGAGGCCGGCGTGGGCTCGGGGAGGAGGGAGGGTGACGGCGCAATGCCAGATCACTCACACGGGAGTGACGACAACGGAGGTCCGGATTGAGGGGCGCGCAGTGGTGATACCGCTCAGGTCGTTTGACGATCGAACCCCGTACTGATCGTTCCAAGTCGATGTGATCCGGTCGTGGCAAGCGAAGCGGAGGAGGGGGGGGGGGGGGGGGAAAGGAGGAGGAGAGGGGGAGAAAGTGTAGTTTGCGAACGACCAAGTGGGGGGGGGAAAGAAGTTGAAGGAGGGAAAAAAATGTGGTCAGCGTGCGCGAGGGGGAGAGCAGAGATGTCACCCGTTTGGAGATGCCAAGGAATGGGAGGAAAAAAAAAGGCAATGGACACGCTGAGATCATGTCACCAGGGTTCCAACTTGACCCAGATCCATCCAGGAAAGTTGCAAACACCCACTCTGCAGTGATCCATGAAGGGAAAGGAAATTAATCTCCAGAAATAAATCGACGAATAAAGACAGCAAAAGAAACGGGGAAGGGACTAGAAGTAGTTGGAAAATCCCCGTTCTCATCAATTCTCATTGCATGGTCACGTCTCTCCAGGTCCTCTCCGGTATCCAGCCACCATCCCCATGAGGTTCTCGTCCAGACTCCCGAAGCCACACGCGCGACAAGAGCGCACGACACGAGAGTCGTGGACTCGTGAACGATAAGGTGGGGGGGAAAGAGTGGGAAAAGAGTGGGAAAACGGGGATCCGGCGTGGGACCAGCACTAGGCCCAAGAGTGGCCAGCAAACGGTGGACTCTGGTGGACTGGTGGCATTGACATCCAACGGTGAGTTTGAATCAACAACTAATGCTGGCCAACCTTCCAGCAGAAGAACCGGCACTACAGGATATGACTACAGTGGAAGGCTCGCACAAGTTTGTCGACTGTCCAAGACTCCGGTGGTACAGCGTCTAGCTCGTGTCGGAGTACCAGTCGGGTGTCCTGTGTACACGGACAGTCTCGTAGAGACCGTCGTGACATGTCAGTCATAGGATGCAATGAGCAAGAGTGTGAACCTGCTCCCAAGGTGACAAGAGTGTGTACCTCTGCCTCGCTCGCGATCTACCCGAGCTCGGTATGAATTATAAAGTATACTCGCATCAAGACCGCCAGTCAGACCACCAGTCGTGACCACCGAGAAACGTGGATTCTCGTTTGTCTCCCTTGGCCTCGTCCTTATCCTTCTGTCATCTCCGCCTCTCCACGCTCTCGGACACGTCAACTGCTCGCCCGGGCAGTCGGCTGTTGCGTGGGTCCCACTACAATTGTCCAACTTCCACCGTTGTCTCCGAGGCTCTCTATAGATGTGCTCTTCTCTTTCTCTCTCTCTCTCTCTCTCTCGTGAACGAGACAGATCACAGTCCCCGAGGTAACAAGGGTGCCGCTGTCTCCCCAAAATGTGACTGGATCCATCCTGTCGGCCGGGATATCCCTACGATCGATCCGACCAGACGCCTTCGCTAGGAGACCATGATCGTGGTGATCGTAGGGATCGTGATGATCGTGGTGATCGTGGGTAGCGGGCGTGTCTCACGGTTGGCAGATCCCTGATTCAATCATCATTTGGTCTTGACCCTGTCTTGATACTTCTCCTCTTGGCTTCTTGAGAGGGGAGGGTGCTTCTCCTCCCCCTCAGACCCCACACCACGTCCACTCACGACGACTTGATCATTCTTATGGTGATTGACAGTCAGGTTGTGGTTTTTTTCCCCCCCATCGTGCGTCACTGTTGCTCCATCGTGCAGGTGTCGCTGTCATCGTCAGGGAACCCTCCCCGAGGCCCGGGTGGACGAACCGACCAATCAAATGCGGTGTGACTGAGATTTAAACCCGGCCCAAAGCCGGTTTTGAAGGATTGCGAACGTGTACCCCCGTCCAGGAAATTGAGGCTGACCCAGGCCTCGGGGTTTTGCTCTTTTGAGTCTATCAATTTAATGGTACAATCATGGCAACATGTCAAGCCATGAAAGGGGAGCCCGTAGTACCACCCGCGCGGACTCACACCCCACGAGGGCGAGCGGCCTATTGTGTTCTAACCCGTCCTGGAGGGAATGCGAACCCGCCCTGAGCCTAGTCCATGCAGAACGCCGACACCGACCCCAGTCATGTTTCCATGGACATAGACATACCCACGCCTCGTCGGGCACGTTCACGGTTCAGGTCGACTCGACTTACCACCAAAGGAGAAGGTTTCCCTCCTTTCCCCCCGGACTTCCCCCAAGAGAGATCCCATGGTTATTGTGCCATGTCCTCCTAGACCCGGACTGCCATGCTGTTCTGTTCTTGATCTGCTTCCACTTCCCGACACACCGGAACATACCGAACCCGCTGCCGGGACCCGTCGCAATGGGACAGGGGAAACGTCAACCATCAGGATCCATGACCCTCAGGTGGCGTGGTATCAGTCAACATGTCAAAGATTTGGACCTTCTTCCCGCGAGGCAAAGCTACAAAGAGGATCTACCAGTCCTCCGTACGGGGACATACTCCATAGACAGTCATGAAGTATAATTCTCTGCGGATAATTTTCATCGATCGACCCCTCCTGCCCAGCCACCGAATCCCAATAAATCCTCATCCTCAGGGTCCGTTTCAAAATCGAAGCGCACAAGATCCTCTTGGTACGGGATAAAATACTGACTCGTCACTCTACATGCAACCCACCGTTAGAAAGTCTCCCCTCTTGCATCCATACATCTCAAAAAAAAAAAAAAAAAAAAAAAAAAAAAGGACTGACCTCGCATGCTCTGAGCTTGCCTGATATCGGTTCAACGCGGCCCGATCGGCATGATAACTCACCAACGCATAGTGGAAGCCCTTGCTTTTGGAGATCGGATCGGTAATCGAGGGCCCACCCACTATCAGGCGTTGGTGTTTGACACATGCCAGATTCTTGAGAGACTTGAGTTCTCGGACAAAGGTCGCTCGGATGCTGGGCTCCGTTTCGCATCGGAACTTGAAAAGTACTGGTGTGCACTCGGGTCAATGAGATGGAGCTGCGGCGCGTGCTGGCCATGAACCAAGGGAACAGGACCGAGAACATACCGATGTGAACGATGGTCATTGTTCAAGGTTGATGGATTGGTAAGATTATATGGTGAATCGGTGAGGATGGTCGAGTAGATGTGATGGGGGTTTGTGGCTTTCTTTAACCTGGGAGACTTGTAAAGATGCGCATGGGTCCCGTCGTTTACTACCAGCGGGAATCATCCGTTGGTATACTCCAGGGACATAATCATGAGTATCCATCCAGACGACGCTCGATCAGAACCCACTTTATACATATCAACATATATAGCTCTTGTCTGGTGGCTGGGATCTGAAATGAATGGCTCTCGAATACACAAAGATCTCAGAAGTCTTTTTTCTTTCTTCCCCTACTTGTTTGACCGAGTGGCTTGAGTGGCCTGATGCTGTCAGGTCAGATCGTGTTCCGACTTGGGTGTGAATGTCGAGTGCCCGAAGAGCGGCCGGGGGAGCCTGGGGGGGGTTAGTCATTCTGAGTGTCCAATCGGAGGAGCCAGTCAGCAGTACTCTCAAAGTCCCGCCCGATGGATCAGGCGGATGAGCGCCGCACATCCGCAAAATGTGTCTAGATCCTCGTCGCTTCCCCTTCATGTGACAAATGAAACCCGGCTACAGTGGGTAATGGGCCACATCGTCTTGCATTGTCAATGAATGTCTCGCCGCGAGGAAGAAATAGGGCCGCATGTCGACGATGTCAACGGCGCAAGATTCGCTGCAACGGCGAAACTCCCACTTGCGGTGCTTGTCGCAAGGCCAACGCACCATGTGTCAATGAAGGCAAACAAGAAGTGAATCGTACGTAAGTACTGATGTGTATACCTCACGATCCCTTTACCGCTGGTGATGGTAACGAGCCCAATCTCCAGATATATTGCCAACTTGCAACGGCGGGTCCAGTGGCTCGAGTCGCTCGTCAGAGAGCAAAGGGCTGATGTCTGTCTCGAGGATGGGCCACCTTTGACTGTGAATGAAATCCAACCCCATGAGAATCACGGAGCATCTGCCGGCGACCAACATACAGAAGTCGCGATTGCTCGTCCGCAGGCGCAACCGGTGCCCACGAGGAATGATTCGGACTCACAGCCTCAGTCGAGGCAGGCTCACGAGATCGGCCTCGTTTCGTTATCGTCAGGCACGGTGCCACGATACATTGGCCCTTCTAGCGGCTATTTTCTCGCCAGTCTTGTCTTTTCCAACGCTGGCCGTCGATCACAGCCACCCGGCAATCGCAACGGCACAAACTTGGTCTCGTTGTCATCGGACTTATTCAACAGCCATGCTTCGCTTCCCTCTCGGAAAAAAGACGCGATTGAGATTTCATCTAATTACTTCTCGACGGTCCATTTACTCTATCCTTTCCTCCATCAACCCTCACACATGCAGCGTCTGGACCGGGTATACGCGACAGAATCGTCCTCGGATCTTGTACCCTCGGATGCCTTCCAAGTGTACATGGTGCTCGCAATAGCTGCATCCGACCTTTCTCGCCGCCTCAAACTTTACTTACCTGCCGAAGGCTATTATACCAGTGCAGCTGCTTATTTTGAGCGAGCGTGTGCTGACGGGTCCATGGAGAGTCTTCAGAGTCAACTTCTTCTCATGGTGTACGCTTTACACAATCCATCGTGCGACGTCAATGTCTGGGGGTTGAATTATCAATGTCTAGCCTCTTTGATTGACCTGGGGCTTCAACGCGATGTGCGCGCCTCTTCAACCTTTCAGATTTCAGTACTGGAGCAAGAGATGAGAACCCGGATCTTCTGGGTTGTATACACTTTTGACCGCGCGCTGGGAACAATGATGGGGCGACCCATCGGTGTGAGGGACGAGGCCTGTGAGCTTCGTGTGAGTTGAATGACGGAGGGATTGGTGCGGCTGTTGAGTTTGGCTGCTAACTTTCGTTTAGCTCCCCTCTGATATAGCTGACGCCCAGCTTGCGCTTGCCAGTGACCTGGTTGACGAAAGACCTGCCGACCACCCCCCATCCCACATGGCCTTCTCGATTCACCTTTTCAGGCTATCGCGGCTGAATTCAGAGATCAAATATGTCATGCACAGTATCTGCCGTGATCCACCTAGCTATGCGTATCCCCCGATTCCCAACATCCATCGATGGCAGAAGGACATGGTCCAACGCTTAGAAGTGTGGCGCACACAAATACCTCGTTCCGCTGAGCATCCCGTGATCTTCCAGCTATGTGAATGCAAATATCACGAAATGATGATTCTCCTACTCCGACCCAGCCCTGGGATTCCCGACCCTCCGGAGGATTCATTGAAGCAGTGTTTCCAGCATGCGACACACCTCATCCGTGGATTTGGTGACCTCTACAAGCAAGATACACTCCTTTACAGTAGATTTGTCGTGCACTCGATCTTCCTGAGCACACTTTTGATGCTTCATTGTCTCTGGAAGATACCACGACTTGCATCGCAGGTGCAGGTTCCCGACGTGGTCGCCGACACAGGAATTGCAACAAGTCTACTCAGCAGCATCGGTGAACACTGGGCCGAGGCTACCAGGGCAAGGGACTGTATCCAGGAGCTCTCGAGCGCCACCATCCAGCGCCTTCTTCGAATCCGAGCGCCCGAGCTGTCATCCCGCATGGTGCGATCCTCACCTACTGCAGGGATCACTGCCGCACCGAGCGATACATGTACATTGAGTGCATCATCGACAGCTCGAGCGGACGGTCCTTTCGGTGGAGCACCGACTGATCTTCCTCTGCATTCAACCTTTCAAGGAGCAGAGGACTTGAGTGTCAATCACGCGGGCTGGACGGACGATGCATGGTCGGAACTGGTCATGGATTTTGCGGGGGCTTCTGACTTTGACAGTTTTATTCGACAGTACTTGGATCCCGGTTCAGGCTTGTTTGGGTGAGAATTGCCGGTTGTGGTTATTACCTGCAGCTCCGGGCGTTCTGGCGTCATCGTGGGAGGGAAGATGTATTTTTCATTTCTACAAGTCATCATGGCGGGTGCAATCAAATAGACACATGATGAATTCTCCTATTGCTTTTTTTGGTTTCCCATGATAATAATACGTAGTACAAGTATACACGAGGGATCCTTAAGGCCTCTCGACTATATTCAGGCCAACCCTGTTGAGCTAAATCAGTACTATTCTTTGAACAACCCCATACACAGGGACCCGAAAAATCCTCAGAGAACGATAAGATCTACTTAATCCAGCAAAAAGATACTATCTGCATCGCAGGCCCCAGAACAGCAACCATACTTTCAAATAAATCATCCAATCCATAAAAACAGTTACAGGTACATATAACAAAAACAAGCCGAGTTACTCCATCGGGCGTATAACTCAGTTGGTAGAGTGTTCGCTTTGCATGCGAAAAGTCTGGCGTTCGAATCGCCATTCGTCCATTTTTTGTGGCTTTTCCAAGAATTGGAAGCCCCATGTTGTTTTTGGCTCCGGCTCTGGCCCCGGGTCCGTGGAACTAAGGCTAGCGCATTTACCTACGTAGTCCCGTCTGCCTTGGAGCGTGTTTTGTTTCCCCTGATGTTGGTTGGCAAGGTTGTTCTGCCCCGTTTCACTTTTATTTAGAGCCTGAAAGTCTTGATTATTTGTTAGTTTTGATGATTTTTGTTTGAGGGGGGGGGGATTCCTCTGGTAAGGTTCTGACTGATCAAATGCTACCTAGGTCTAGGGCTGGTGTGGTCTCTTTGTTGTCCTGTGCAAACTCATGGCGTACCAATGTACCCACAATATACTTAGGACTCGGAGCTCCTGGAAACACCCACAGACGCCCACCCAGACTGTAAACGAATAGAAAAGAAAAAGCAAACAATAATCTAGTGGTAAACAACACACCAACCAGGCCCGAATAAACTCGCCCTACTGAATACACAATCACACCAAAACAATTTACTGTGAACTATGACCCTGTGGGAAAGACTGGTCGCCAAAATAAGTATAGAATTCGGGTACCCGCAGATTCACGCACATTGAGTAGGAATACCGAGATGGTTGTTGACTCGAAAGGACGCAAGCCACAATGTAAAGGCCTGATATCACGGGGATGATCACCGGGCGAAACAGTAGGTTTTGCTTTTATTGGGATCGTTAATAATGGTCTATCGAGCTTGGAGGATTGCTACGGCAAAGCGGGAGTTTTCCAATATTGAAACCATGTACGACCTGCGAGAACTACGAGTTTGAGAGCGGTGTCCGGGATCAATAATATTGGCCTCAATACATTCTGTTTTCTATCCAGCTAGGAAGAGCAACAACATTGATAGAACATCAAAGATACTGGGATAGTGGACGGGTTTTCAAAATCTGTGTAATCGCATAATCATTTAGGCAGAAAAGTATGGGAGATCTATATTCAAACTATTGGACGAATATCATCCAAAGGGCGTATAACTCAGTTGGTAGAGTGTTCGCTTTGCATGCGAAAAGTCTGGCGTTCGAATCGCCATTCGTCCATTTTTTGGCCTTTTGAAATACTCAGCCCGGAACAACGCAAGACATACAGCCAGCAAAGTAAACCTTGCAGGTTCCTTCCTTTCTTCTTTCTTTTTGTTTCTCAAGAGGCATCAATAATCAAGTCAGTCTATCACATATCCCCCACCTCAGTGGAAACCCATGGATCTGCGTCTACTGGAAACCCTCCAGCATCCTTTCCCGCGCGACGCTGTTCGCCGGAGGCCTTCCGCAGCGGACATCATCCGCTCCTCCATCCTCCACCCCCCACTCTTCATCGTCCCCCACTGTTTTTTTTTCTCTTATACATAGCTGCATTGAATTGTCGACCAGAAAGAAGACCAAATCTGTAATCTACAATATCCTCTCACACCACCCAGGCACCTCTCTGGGAACACAAAAAAAAACCCAGAGGCAAAGAAAAAAAAAGTAACCCAGTGGCACTACTCTCGCAGTATAAAATCACATTCAACATGGCCGAACAACCTTCCAACCCAGCATCCACATCCAAACCAACAATGCACTATATCCAAGCCACCGATCTCCAAGAATTTGTCACTCGGATTCTCATCGCCAATCAAACATCCCCCGACCATGCCGCCATCGTAGCCAAATGTCTCGTCGCCGCTGATCTCCGCGGCGTAGACACCCACGGCTCCAACCGCATCCCCTCCTACATGGAACGAATCCGACAACAAGCCCTCGACCCAACCGCCTCACCCACCCTGCACCAAATCACCCCGGTCGTCGCACAAGTCGACGCCCACAATGGATTCGGCTTTGTGGCAGCACACACGGGCATGGCGCGAGCCATTGAAATGGCCCAGACCTTTGGCATCGGCATGGTCTCCGTCAAGCACTCGAATCACTTCGGCATGTCGGCATGGCTGGTCCAGCAGGCGCTCGAAGCGAACATGATGAGTCTGGTCTTTACCAATTCGTCACCTGCACTGCCGGTCTGGGGTGGCAAGGAGAAATTGATGGGTGTCTCACCGATTGCATGCGGTGCACCTGGTGGAGACGTTGCGAAACCGTTGATTCTCGACATGGCGCCTTCGATCGCGGCACGGGGCAAGATTTACAAGGCGCTGCGACGCGGGGAGCGAATCCCGTCGGACTGGGCCCTTGATGGAGATGGGAATCGGACGGAGGATCCGGCGCGGGCTCTCGAGGGAGTCATGTTGCCCATGGGAGGGCCCAAGGGGTCCGCGTTATCGATCATGATGGATGTTTTCTCGGGAGTCTTCTCGGGAGCGGCGTTTGCAGGACATGTTGCGAATCCGTACGATCCGTCCAGACCGGCGGATGTTGGACATTTCCTGGTGGCTATCAAGCCGGACTTGTTTATGAGTATGCAGGAGTTCGAGGAGCGTATGGCGTATCTGTATAAGAGAGTGGTGGAGTCGGAGAAGATGGCGGGCGTGGATCGGATTTATTTCCCCGGGGAGATTGAGATTCTGACCGACGAGAAGCGACGGGTAGAAGGTATTCCGTTTGCTGCAGCTGAAGTGGCTGGGCTGAACAAAGAGGCTGAAAGAGTCGGCGTTGCACCGTTGAAGGTCAGCCGAGTCCAGTGATGGAGAACTTGTGGGTGAGACCGGCTCGCGATCTGAGACGGTACAATCTACAAGCTCGCTGCCACTTGAATCATGTCGACTCAACGACTAGACGTCATGAAAATAACCAGAAATGCCGCGAGAATGCGACCAGAAGCAGCTGGTCATTCAGACAAACCTTTGAGAGACTACATACTGGAGACATCTGGGTCATGGAAAGCCAGAAGCAGAGCATAAATCCCATTCGCAAAAACCACGAGGGATTTTTACGGTACACAATCCCCGAGGCCAGTCATTTCCTTGGAAATGACTCGCAACGCATCCATGAGGTGCTTTTTCGCGCTCAAATGTATTATTCTCATTCGTTAAATTTATTATTTGTCAAACAGAATTCGGTAGCAGGTCAGCCATGGATACTATTCTACCATGCAGGCCTTGCACAAGTTGAAACGTGAAAGTTGGACAAAATGATCAACTACAGATTATGCAAGGGAACAATCCAAGCAAGAGTTCAACCATCAAAAACGCTGGTATTGGAGCCAGTACATACGATTTGACAGAAGTCACTTAGCATCATCGTTCGGCTCATTTGTTTCCCCTCGGTCATAACAGACCATAACCTCGACTTCAAGCGTGTAGAGCAGCAGAGCAGCAGAACTTGGAATCATCAAGCCAACAAGCAAGCGACTGCAGCATTTCCCAAAAAAAAGCACTCGAGTCAGTCAGTGGCATGTGCGCCATGCGGATCTCCGAGTCTCATAAATCCTGGAAAGAAACTACGACAGCAACAACATCTGAAAACTGCAACATGTATATGAAAAAAAAAACCTGCTTCACCCCTCAAAAGTTGCTATGCAAGGATCCCCTCCACCACGAGGCACTTCCGAGATCATTCCAAAAAAGAAATCAGGGCTGACGAACGCCAACGCATACGATGCACGCTGACAACCAACTAGAAGCGGAACAAGAGACAAAAGCATGACTCTGCATCACAAAATGAATTATCAGCCCAGCAGAAAGAAGCCAGGAGCCAGGAATTAAGAGACCAGCCTTCCATACAACACAGAGCAGCTGATAAGCTGAATACAAAAACACACCATTCCAGCCATTACATCTGCTGAGGTGGATCGTGGAATGGAAACGAAAAAAGGGTCACAAGAAGGATCCCCCCAACGAAGACAACAAGAGCAGCGCTTCGGAGGACTTCCAAAAGTCCAATCGTACTTGACAGCCGAGAGATAATAATGACAAGAAAGTGGAAGGGATCAAAACTCCGCCCTCAGGAAGAACGAGCTTATCAGCGACACAAGAGGTACATATTAGCAGAAGGGGGAATTGAA
Source organism: Penicillium sp. PF2412A (assembly GCA_023626555.1). NCBI lineage: Eukaryota > Fungi > Ascomycota > Eurotiomycetes > Eurotiales > Aspergillaceae > Penicillium > Penicillium sp. PF2412A. The sequence continues at coordinate 239,120 of JAMAHA010000044.1, read as the reverse complement.
GCGATATCGGAACGGGCCAAATAAAAGTGTACAAAGGAAATGTATTCGAAACATAGGGAAAAAAAACATGCTAGATAAAGGAAAACAAAAAGGGAAGAACAATTTCAAGGGAAAAACACACACACACCCGACGGCCAAGGAGGTCCTCTCGCTGCATGTACGGGATGTGGGAAAATGAGCCAAAAAGCAGGGTATCACATGTGGGACTTCAAGAAAAAACCATGCTGCTTTCTTCTATTCTCACGCTCTTGCAGATGCGGTGTGCAAAGCAAAGTTGAGTCGCTCTCAATGCAGCAAAAAGAGAAGCAAAACTGCACTTCGTCTCCCAGGCGGGCGGAGACTGGAGTGGGTATTGTCCGTCTGTGGATTTTTCACGAGCGCCGTGTTATCGAACGATGGGCTGGGAGAGTTCCACGCTTTCCAGCAAAAAAGAAAAAAAAATCGGAGGGAGGAAGTAATGGATGATACACGATAGCTGATGGATCACTCTCCCGCACGAGACTTGGCACGCCTGCGGAAGAAATCCATGACCTTTCTGGCCGGACCAGAGCTGCCGGAATGATGTGAGCCGTCCCGCTCATATTCATACGCATCCGCGAACTTCCGATGACTTTTTTGCAAGACATTAGGTCCTCGTCGGCCGGTTTGCATAGATTGCCGAGGAACATTGTCATATGTATTGTTGCCGTTGTTGTAATCGTCATAGTAGGTGGGCTTTGAGGAATAGGTGTAGTTGCGATTCGAGTACTCGTCATTGTTGTTGTAGCTCGGCTCGGTGGATATGGCACCAAAGGTACCCTGTGGTTGGTCGAACCGGTTCCCAAGCTCTGCGAATTGCTGGTCGATTTGGGCCTCATAGCTCACTGGTTGAGGATCCTGGTGATCAAAGTGCGGTTCGACCGGGCCCTCGCTCGCCGCGCCCATGCCATCTTCAGCTTCGTAGCTCGTCGCTTGGGGGCGTGGCTGGGACACATTCACGGGCGAGCGCCGTGAGCCCATCGGCTCTGCCGTGCGTGGCGTCTGGGATACCTCCTCAGGAGTCTGGTCGCGACTGGAGGAGAAAGTGCGGAAGGAGAAAGACGACGGGAGCAGCGAGAATCGACGAGCTCGCCCGTCACCAGCCTGGCTCGCTTTGCGGCCGTGAGCATACTGCATTGACCGCCGTGAATCCATCGAGGTACGAGAGTCTTCCCGCGGCAGTGGATCTCTCATGCTGGTTGGAGGGTAACGCCTGTTCTGACGATCGCTGCGAGAATTGGCGTTTGACGGCGAGTTGCGACTGCCCAGGATGGAGCCTGAACGTCCAAACAGCTTCTCGCCGAGACTGGAGACAGTGTTGGACCGCTTGTGGCCCTTGGGAGGTTCCTGGCGAGGGGTGGGATTGAACGCCGGAGGAAGCTGTTGTGTGCTGGGACGGCCGATAGAGGAAGCCGACGGCGGCGCCGGATTCTGTCCCAGAGTGAACTGGCCACTCTTGGGCTGAGCAAGGCGGCCTTCGGTATTAGTTGCCGTGACCGTTGGAGCCACCGGTTGGCCATATGAGCCCCGAGACGGAAGCCGACCCGTGTGGAAAGATGCCATTGACGCGCCGGTCGTCGGGCGAGCAGAAGAGTGCCCTGCAGGGACAGTGGTGTGAGTACCCGTGAAAGCAGCCGTGTCCGAAGTTGATCGAGGGAAGTGCCCCGGCAGTGGTTTATCATAGCTGGCCTGAGGCTTCGCAGTAGTCCGAACCGGATAGTCTTTGGCCGGTGGAGCAGGGGGCTGCGACTCTTCGACGACAGCCTCCCGAGTCTGCGATTCCGTAAGCTCCTGGAGGTCTCCTCCTCCGCGGGCTGTCTGCGACTGAGGAGCGACATATTCAACCTGCACGGTTCTCCGCTTGGTATCCCGGGAGGCCTTGGACTTGTCGCTTGGGGATCCCTGCGAAATGTCACCCGCTTGGTGGTTGAGACCACCGACGACGGGCAGCGGGCCATGGCTGGTCTTGGGAGGCTCCCGAACGGATGCGCTTCGGGCAAGAGGAGGGGGGGACTGAACATTCGTTTCTGAGGGCGAGTGTCCTCGGTTAGCGATTGTGACGAGCAAGTGTGAAGATTCCCATCGCGCTGAGCGCTCTTACCGGTTGGAACCGTCGTGTTGGCAATGTCTGCCACGTCGGTGGTGCTGCTGGTAATGTGCGATACAATATGCGAGTATTCACTCAGCCAACTGTGGCGAGCAACTTCGAAGAGGTCGGCACGTTTGCGAGGGTCGGGAACCAGAATCCGTCGCAGGAGATCACGAGCATGAGGGGTCACGTATTCGGGGAAGGTGAGAGGCGTGGTGACAATGTATTTGTACAGAAGATTGATGTTGTCACCATCCGGGTTGGCTGGGTCGTCATCGAATGGCAGATATCCTGCTAGCATGGCATACTACACGCATGACTGATGTCAGAAATTGCAATGGTTCCGTAGTCGCGAATCAGAGGACCAGATCGGGAATCCGTCACGTACCAAAATGACACCACAGCTCCAGACGTCCACCTTTCGCCCAGTGTAGAGCGAATCACTCACAACCAATTCTGGCGCCGCATAACAGGGACTGCCACAGCTGGTCTGCATCAGATCTCCACGGCGATATCCATCGGGACCTAGCTTGTCCAAGCGCTTTCGCTTGACATATTCCTTATTGGTCAGATTGTACTCAATTTCCTCCTCCAATTGATCCACGGGGTTGAAGGTGTTTGCAAAGCCAAAGTCCGTGATGATGATATTGCGATTCCTGTCCAGCAGCAGGTTCTCAAGCTTCAAGTCTCGGTGGACGATACCCTTCTTGTGCAGGTATCCCACACCCGATACCAGTTGGGCGAACAGGCGGCGGGCGGAATTGTCTTTCAGGTAGCGATTGTTGAGGATGTAATCGAACAGTTCACCCCCGGAAGCGTACTCCATGATGATGCCGATGTGACGGTCCGTCTCGACCATTTCATGCAGACGGACAATGTTTGGGTGGGCCAGGTCGCGCAAGATGGAGATTTCGCGGTAAATCTTGGGCAGTCGATTGGGATTGGAGCCCAGGGTCTCTCGTCGGATCAGTTTGATGGCGACCTGGATGCTCCCATCTCTTTTCCAGCCAAGCTTGACCTTTCCAAATTCACCTTCACCGAGGGTCTGGCCGAGGATGTAGGTGCCAAAGGTGGTCTCTTTGCGTTTGAGATCTTTTCCGCTGTTGCTGTAGTCGTGCCGACTGCGATATCCAGCACGATTGCCATCCTCGGGGCCCTCCGCACCGTAGGAGGAAGCCGTCTGTTCGACCGCCATGGCCGCGGCGGGGGCACCACCGACTTGCCGCACTTGCTCCCGCTCTCTGTCTACCAGAGGATCACTGACCAACACCGAATTGATCACGGTGCTGGGCTCTCGCACTAAATCTGGGCCGGAACTGTCCTCCCTATCAGACTGCATTGGGCCCGAGAATTCTGAATTCGGCCCCCGTGACTTCACCGGATCCTGGGTAGACTCCTCAGTTGGCGCAGAACGGCGCGATCGCGTCTTTCCATTCCGATCTTCACGGGGTCGGTCACGAGTCTCTTTGCGATCCGAGCGACTTTTGCTGGAGCGGGAACCGGTCTTCTCTCCGTTGGGGCTGCGTCGGCTTTGTTGGGCAGATGAGGTCCTCGGCGGAGGGACTGGTGGGGAGCTTAACATATCGTGTTGATTACCGCGTGCATTCTTTTGTGACGGTGATGCGGTATGAGATGAGGTGGATGGCGCGATAGCAGAACGGGGCATATGCGGCGAATGAGAAGGGCTCATAGCCGAAGAAGCTGACATGCACGGCCTCGAATGGTTCGCTGTCTAGCTCGCCGGAGATTAGCAACTCAACTGAAGTGATCGCGTTCGCTTTGTGGACAGTGAGTGAACGCGCGCCCCAAGTGGTGTGCAGTCGCGTCGCATGACCTACCTTTCCAGAATGACAGCGAGATGCCGAGTGAATAGGAAGCGTTTCGCGTCCGTTTTGTCAAGGAAGCTCTGCGTCGAGGGCCGAAGATTCTTCCGAAAGGACCACACGGCGTTGGAAGGCGGAGAGGTTGGGGCCTCGAAAGGTACCCGTCAAGAGTACACGCCTTGGCCACACAAGCGGTCACTGAAGAAGGCGTTGAGAAGGTCAGCCCAAGTCTTGAGATTTGATGGTCCTGCGATCTAGAAGCGTGACTTTATTCCGATTAAGGTGTGGATGACAGGTGTGTGTGGATCAGAAGAATGAGGGGGGAAGCGCTGCGAGGAATGCTGCTGCCACGCTGGTGGTGGGCTAGTGGTCGCAGATGAGATGAAGAATGGTGGGGGGAGAATGATGCCATGCGGATTCCCCAGAAAAAGAATGGATCACAATCTGCAATTGACCGAACGGGGCGCGTCTCGGTGAGAAGATAGGAGATCAACAGAAACGAGGACAAGATTACCTGCACAGCACGACTCAGCGAGTCCCCCTCAATGCTTCTTTCCAGCCCACAGGGGTGGGGGCGGCGGCAATGAGCCAAAGAGCCCGAGACGGTCGCACGTTGTCCACGAGTCGGGGTAAACAAACGCGACGGTTCACAATGTCTCAGACGTGGATCACGACTCTCGCTGACCAGAAGCAGTGGTGATTCAATTGCGAATGCCAAACATGATCCAAGCCAGGGTACGGAGGGCGGAGGGGCGCGCGCGGACAGGGGGCGCGAGGAGAAAGGAAGCGGAGTGCTTTCGTGAAGTTTGGCCGTCAGAAGGGTTCGGCAAAAAAGGGGGGGCGGGAAGGCAAGCCTGGAAAGAAATTAAGGTAAAAAAAAAAAGGGACAAAGAAGCACTGCCCGAACCGAATGAAGAGAAAGAAAACAAATCGGTCCCAGAACACTGAAGCAGCGGCCCCAAGCTAAACCCGGCACGAAAGGTGAGAAGAAAGAGTTGACCGAGTCGAGGAAGGGAGAGAGAGAAAGAGAGAGAAGAGGAGGAGGAGAGAGACCGAGACCGAGACCGAGCGGCAAGAGGAACACGGCCAACGCCCGGGCACACCAGCTCTCCAGCACTGCCAGGCACAAGCCAACGGGGGGAGCAGGTTTAGGTGGGAAATTACCGTAGGCGCTATTTAGTGAACGACTAGTGACTTCGCAGGTGGACAAGGTTACAGCGGAACGACCCAGCTGTCGGAGGTCGAGCCGTCGAGGGCAGGTTCTTGGTATTTCGACGTCGACGTATTGATTCATTCAGAACTGTATACGGTACGGACGGTCGTGGAGTTACGCCGTAGTCCATTGATTCCAGATTCCACGAGTCCAGGCTCCTCTCACCGATGTAAAAAGATGCAATGACAGTCGAATGGCTCGAATCATATCCAGCGGTCAGTTGTCAAAGTGTGCGAATGGCCAGTCCGGCGATGGAGCCGGCTGGACGTGTGGGAACCGGACACCCGGACAGTTCTGATGTATTGTTGCGCCGTGGTGAAGAGTGGAGGTACTTCCAAGTTGAAGCGGGTTCCAGCTGGTGGAGTCCGGGGGAACAGAGCGGGTCTGTTGCCTGTTTCCATTCCCTTTTTTTTTTTTGTTTTTTTTTCCCTACTGTTTTCACTTTTGCTTGTGCATTCCATTTCTGTTCTTTTTGATACAGGTCTCATATTGGTCCAATGCTTCTTCTTTTAGTCTCTCTCTCTCTCTTTTCCCATGTGTGATGTACAGTATGCTGGTCTATTTCCAGAGCCAAGCGGCCCGAGACGGAGGGCTTGGTCTCAACAAGCCATAGAACCAGAGCCACCGATCGAGCCACCGGAGGGGGTAGTGAACACGACTCTCGGGGTTGAACGCCATTCATGACGCCGTTGACGAGAGCCCAAATCGTCGGAGGCCGCCTCATTTTATTCTCATTGGACCCACGGATGAGGGATGTATTCATGAAGAACTGCCGCACTGGACGAGTGGACACGACATGGAACTAGGGACACTGGATAGTTGATCCTGACGATGAATCGGGGCATCACAGCACCATACTTTAGCAAATTACAAGTGGAGCTTTGGCAGGCTTTCGAGAGACCGTAGAAAATGTTTTTTTCGCGGGGAGGTGAGCCCTGATGGCCCCGACGTGAATGACGACCAGGGGTCTTCTTTCAGAGGCATGGATGCTAAATCCGTATACCTTTTTTTTTCGCCGAGACTTTTCAGTTCATGCTGGAGCTTTCAATCCGTCAGGCCAGGCTAAGATATTGCTCACTTGCCCCATTGAGGGCGGGCACAGGGACGTGCCCGGAAACACTATTGATCAATGAACCTGGCCATGACTACTTCAAGATTTCAGCAGTGGCTGGATTCTTGAGGTTGGATATCGTCGATGGTTCAGCCAAGCTCCCTTGCCTCGTCGACGGGAGCTGGCAACCCAACGGGGACGAGGCCCGAGGGCTGACCCTGGCTTTTGTGGTCAATGTCCGAATCAATACTTCCGCTCCAAGGGGGCACAGAACTTGTCAACAAAAGCAAAAAATAAAAAAAAATAACAGAAAAAAGAAATCAACTGAGGGAGATCAGACGGACGGGGAAACAAGTGATGGACCGGCCGATAAAAGTGCGCAAACTGCATCCCAGAATGGACAATGGGACAGAGGCGAGTGAAGGAACCTTCTCAGAGTACATCAAAGTGTATCGATACATACTGGAGGAATGATCGCATGAAAAGGGTCCTACTGTACATCGTCGATACTCGATAGCGAGTACATCAATACCGGTATCGCATCAAAAGTGACCAAAGATGGCCAGGGTCTCGCTCGATGTGTTTTGGCAGGTCTGGACATCCAACGCAATGATCCCCAGTCCATCAAATCAAATCAGCGTCGCTCAGCTGCGCTACCCTCACTGACCCGTCCAAGCCCAATGGAACCGAGAGGGTCGTAAGCCACCGAGAGTTCATGACTTGCATAAAGCGCGATCTCTGGATCTCTGTCTTCCGGACACCCACGAAGAAAAGAATAACTGACCCTAGGGACCCCTTCTTCATTCTCACCTCTCTCACTCTCTCTTTCACAGTGCTCCATCGCTTACCAGATCCAGTTCCAATTGAAATGGGTTCCTGGAAAGCCGGGACCGACGCGATTGGAACCGCCCCCATCGAGGAAACCGCGGCGAACAGCGCCCAGGGAAATTAAAATTAGGGGAGGACTGCCGGCGCCGACGGTTTCGAATTTCACGCCGAGTGGGCTCCGCAGCCAGGGACGATCGTCATCAGTGGGCCCAAAGAGATTGGCGATGGAGTCGGTCGGAGGTGACCACTGCCCGAGTCCCAGCCCGTCTCCACCCGTGGCACGTAGTCTGGTGGACTAAACCCACTCAAGCAGAATACCCGACACGGACAGCCACTCTGCTGGCACGACTGCAGTTCGTAACTGTAACTTATGGGTATGCAGCACCTCGTCTCGCAAGTGATCCGGAGGGGGAGTAAATCATGTACACAATCTGCACTGGGTATATCAGTGTGGGAGCTTTGAAGAATGATGGGGGGGGAGCGATTGTGGGCGTATATAGCTACTCCAGTCCAAAGGTATCGTGTTGGTGGTGGACGTCAGGTTGTAGTCAGTGCTTAGTCTTACAGGTATCTGGTTCTAGCTCCTTTCGTACCAGTCTTGACTAGATTAGAGCCAAAGTTCCATAACACAGTTGAAACCTTACCTTGATGTTTGAGAGAACTGGCGAGTTGGGATCGCCATCGTCATCGACCTTTGCATCCCCAGGTCTACAATTGATGCTGGTACCTGTAGACGGTGATGAGGCTATTGCGTCGGGCGCCTGACCGTCCCCGCCTCTGACTTTCGGCAGTACCCTGCTTTGTAAGCTGACGATGAATGGATTGGCCAATCTGGAACTCTGATGCCAGTCATTCTCGAATTTGGATAGCCAGAAATAGAGCTATCATTGTTTATTACAGAATCACCTTAAGAGTAATGTATAACAGTCTACTGCATACTTATACCTACGATATGGACGTGGTCCCGTTACTCTCAATTCTAGACGCGATAGGTACTAGGTACTAGCTGACTCCAAACTACCGAATATGTATTCTTTTCAAAATATGTGCATTATGCAGTCCATGTCTCCTTCAAGGTGCAAGTGCTCAAGCTGGTTGAGGTCCGATGCCCCCCAATGCTTCTTCTAAACTCAAGTCCATTCATTCACCTTTGCCAGTCTCCGCTCTTTGATCTTCGGCCAGTTGAACCCCCCCCCCCTTTTTTTTTTTTCTTTCTTTTTCTTTCCCCCCTTCCATTTCTTCGTGCAAATGATCCCTGGCACGGGGTGGGACTTTCCACGGTTGCGGCGCCGCCGGTTCCCAGGGCGAACGATCGGAGAATTGAAGCGGACGGTGGTGACCGTCGCGATTGCGGATTGCGTGGTCCGCAGGGTCAATACATCCTCCCAACCTTCGCATGTTGGTCCAACCACATTGGGCAGACAATTGACATTCGAGCACGATCGGTGATCTCGCGACTACCATTTCCATTTTCGCTCAAGAGACCACTTGGAAAGTCGGAGAGGCCAAGGATCTTGTCCCAGCCACTCTCTCGCTCTGTCTCTCCTCGACCGGGCTTCACACTCTCTGCCTGGGGTTCGCCGTTGGACCCGCTCCACACAAGTTCACAACGAAACTCCACCCCCCCCTCCCCAACGGGCACTGCGTTTTCGACCTGTTCGACTCTCCACCACCAAAATTGAGACTAGTTTGGCCCGCCGATCGCACTAGCTAAAATGGTAATGCAATCAGTTGTGATCTTTCCAACTCTCTTGTGTGTGTTGATCTGCAAGTCAAGGGTATCAGCCAGACTCGAAGATCTCGCAACAACCCCCTTCCCCCAATCGACTGCCTTAAAAAAAGAAACTTTGAACCTTCATACGTACACAGAATCCGAATTCGCACTTGGCAGCGTTCCTAGAACCCAAATTCCCCCCAGAGACACCCCAAAACTATATCACCGTACTTTTCTCCCCCCATCTCCCAGTCGGTGTGAAAAGCGTGTCGCGCACTGGAATAAGAAATCAATGGGGGGCCACAGCGCAGGAAACGCCAGCTGTCGAACGGGTAATGCGTTGGCAGCGCCAGCGCGTTGGGAGTCGCCTGTCCAATCGATCGTGGCGAATCGTCTCCAAGCGGCAACACAACTACTTTTTATTTTTTTTTTGTTGACCCCCGGGCAGTGATCGGTTCAATTGGGGGGTGTCAATTGCGCTGGAGTACCGTGATGTCTGAATGACGCGCGATGGTCTATCTCAAGGGCCCCATTTGACACATGAGAGGCTGAAAGGCTGCCAGCGAGACAGATGAATATGGGCTTGGCGGCGTGGAGAATTCGAGGGAGAACGCGAGAATTGAAGTCGTAGGCGGGGGAAGCATTTGAGGGATACCGCCACTAGGAAGAGAGGCGCTTGATGGATCGACGGATGATGTGTCTGTTTGGTCGCCACCATGGCTGCGTTGGCGCCTCTGGGCACGCGAAGGAGTGCTCTTGGGTATCTTGTCATCTCTCACTGGGGATCCATTTCTACAGGGAGTTAAGTATTTCAGAACCGTAAGTGCCAGCGCCAAGTAAGAACCTCGGGATGATGTAGGGGGGACAGTAATAGTAATATACTACCTACTGTATCCATGTGGAGCATTGCTTTGAGAGATGGCGTGCACCCCCTATGATATGTAAGTCTATTATTTTGATCAACCAGAGAGGCTTGCAGAAATCGAGTCCGATTGGGGTCCAGGCAAGCTTCAGAGTCGGCTGCATGTCGGAAGATTTCCAGACCCCAGTTTCATTGCAATGCGCATGTCATGTATCTAGGCTTAAACCCAAAGCGAGTATATTATTAAAAAACGAAATGTTGACCAATGTCCATACATGAAGAGTCGCCGAGTCGCCGAGTCGCCATGAGATCCCATTTCCTCCCCCCCAGATATCCTTCGAGACTAGTGCTTTTGTCTTTCACTCGTGCAAAGCAGCTGGTCGTAATCAAAGTCGCCCCGTGTCACGAGCAATTCACCGCTTTGATCCAGCGCCTGACTTGGGTGTCCCACCCAGCGACATTGTCCCCGGGGCACCGTAAGAAGGTGGCGGCGTAGGGGATGGCGAGGCATGCCTGACGCCCGAGTTGGACGGGCCAGCCTCGAAATTGTGCTTCACATCAGCTGGCAACTGGCCACCATCACCGGCACCCACGACGACTTCTTTCCCGTCGCGCATGCGTCCCACCACCATGCCCTTGGCCACGGACTTGAGCAGGGCGCGACGGCTCACGCCCGTCGCGTCAATGTACACCAGACCAACGTTCTTGACACCGCCAGTCAGGTCCTTCGCGACGGAGCCTGCCTCGGCGCCGTAACGATGACCAATCATGCTGCTAGCCGCGGCCGAGCCAGTCATCAACATGGTGCGCGCGCTTTCGGTAATCCCATCCGCCAAGGTCGAGAAAGCAATCATGGACTTGTTCAGAACGCCGGGCTTGTATTCGGGCGGAGGCAAGTGTCTCTTATCGCTGCGGGGCTTCGCATCCTTGCGCGCAAATGACGCGCCGAGATTCTGCGCTACACGGTCCACTTGGCCCAGAGTGCGTGCGGAGAAATCAGCCGCACCATTTGAGAAGGTGCCAACCTTGCGGATGCGAGCATGTGTGGCCTCGGAGAAAGTCACCGGTTTAGGGACAGGCTTGGTCTTTTTCATGAAATTCTCGGCGCCGCTGGTGATTGCATTGGAGATATACGACGAGGTTGTCACGATCAAGCGCGAGGCGGTGGCTGATGTCTGGACGATGGTCGAATTCTGATATGCCGGATGCCGTGACATTTCCAAGTATTCTTCAGACACGTTGGCCACTCTGACCTTATTACCCTCCCCTTCGGCAGGAAGTTCAATTTCCACAGGACCTGCTAGAAGGTCAGCGAGTGCACCGGGTCTGAACAAGTCTCTCTATGGGGACCACTCACGTTTTGATCCGGGTTTCACGTCTCCGTTCTCGACGACATTGTAGCCCTCACCCAATTCGCCGACGACTCTTCCGTCCTCCTCATCGACTAGCACGATCCTGCCGTGCATGTTTTCGCCCTGGGTACCGCCAGTCCCGACATACCCTTCTCCAGGCGCGAAATCTGCTGGATTGTATGGGGCAGGGTCACGAGACTTGCTTCCAGAACTAGGCGCATAATCCATGAATGCAGTGCACTGGGCGAGGATGGTCTCGAAGGTGTCGATGTCATCTTGTGTGACATTTTTGGGACCTGTGCCAATGCTGGGGAACTGAATGCGAACAAAAGCACCGACCTCGGGGCCCACGTCCCAGCGAGGAATGAGGTAGCTATCGGGTGGTTGGTGGAAGATCTGGGTGGTAGCTGGGATGGCAAGGTCCAGCTCGGGAGGAATCGAGAGATGCAAGTAGAAATCCTCTTCTGGGGTCTGCGTGCCCCCAGCGGAGGCGTTTGCCGGCGCAGCAGTGGGAACCATCAACAGCGAGAGAGTTTGAGGGCCCGAAGGCGTCAACTCTTGCTCCTCGCCATCTTGGATATGGAAGGCTCGAATATTATTCACCTTGTACAGCAGTCTGGAGTCGTGCGCGGTGCCCGACATGTTGGATGGGCGGTACCGATAGTAACGTGAGAAAAGATGGGTGACGTGCTTCCTTTTCTGGTGGTTCAGAGCAACAGTAAACGGCGAGTCCTGGGAGTCTGTCCACAAATTTTCCGATAGTTGGGAAGTGAGTTGATGAGAATTAAGATAGAGGTTCAAAGGAAATGTCAGACAGAAAGAGGGGGCTCTTATGCGGACTGCTTGGAATAAAGGAATTCTAAGACTGGGCGCTTAAATTCTGGTAAAAGACCATAGCGCTAGGTACGTACTTTATGTAGCACCCGGTCTGGAGAGAGGACCTGTTGGATACTAAGTGGGGGAGGGGGAGGCGCCCTTGTCGTCATCGTCTGGGAACCCTTCAAGGCGGGGGAGACAGGGGATTGCTGCGCCACACTGAATACTGCACCGCCACAATTAATGTCCATTGCCGCTTGCTATCGGCATGAATAAGTATGGCTTCGCATGCTCCGATTGGGTCAGGATGTGGAGAAACGTGTTGGTCTTGTGTACATTGCAAAAGCTTCGGGTCTTTTGTCAGCACCTTCTGGGCTAGTTTGTTGAGATTCTGTCAAATTTCAATGGATAGATGCGGCAGGAGATGGTAGCCGCTGGCCGTGTCCCACGTGCGTACTGCATATGGCAACGAGAACCGAATTATAGGAAGCATTGTCTACATTGATTGGGTCTCGCATCGTCGCTTGAGCATCCGATTGGAAATGCTTCATGGCTGGAGTAAGATAGAATGGTGTTGCCTAAGTGATATGTCTGTTGACGAATGCTCCCCCTCATTGTCACATGCTTGCTCTAGATTCGTCCTTGATGGATAGTGGGCATCCTAATTGACCTAGTAAGCCTACCTTTTACGCCATGGTCCTTCAATCTATGCTGCAGAAGAGAATAAGAAGTTGCACGGAGTGTAGACTTATTACGCACAATTCTACCCACAGCTAGCACAGCAAGATCGATTGCACGCATCATGAACTATGCCAAAGGTGGCAAAATAATCTATTGTCAGAGTGCATCAAATCTTCCTCTCTAGTGCCTGACGAACAGGTTGAGCCAATCACGTCCTTGCGCCCCGGGAAACCTTGGTTGCAAATGGTGCAAACTACTTGCGGAGCGCCACCGGCCTCGGACAATTTTTACAAGATTGGAAAGATTAGAGACTACCAAAACTAAGCCTTTTCACTTCGCAGCTCTCAACGAGAAGGACTTCTAGAATCACTCTGCTGCAGGACAGTCAGGGACACTCTACCATTTGGTCTAGAATGGACAGTCCAGCAGTGATTGATCCCGCGCATGCGGAGGTCACCCAAGCTCCACTGGAGGCGGAGAATTCTAAGCGCGACGCCGCCAACGGTAGCCCTGCCGCAGAAGAGCCTCCCTCTAAGAAGGCTCGTGTGGAGGGGTCGCAAGGATCTGACGAGCCTGAAAACGACCGTAATGATCTTCGTAAGAGAGGTATTGCACCGATCAAAGCTGAGTGAGTTTCTCGCGTCGCCCATGGGACTTTTCCGAATGCATGATTGACGAATTCTGTTCAATGTAGGTATCTCCTCAAGTCGGACAACAAACCAGAGCCCACCGTGAACCCAGATGATGCTGCTGAAGCTGCGTCCCATCAAGAGCGTGATGAGGAGAAGAAGAAGGGAAAGAAGAAGCCCAAGGGCCAAAACACCAATCGAAGCTTTGGTAGCTCCAAGGATGCCAAGGGCCTCTGTGCTTCCAGAATGTTGAGCCCGGAGTTCTCACCACAAGAGTGTCAATTTGGAGACAAATGCCGTTTTGAACACGACTTGCGGCTGTACCTGAAAGAGCACAAACGTGAGGATCTGACAACCTTCAATGGCATTTGTCCCGTGTACGAGGCGCGTGGAACTTGTTACGCTGGTTGGCGATGCCGTCTAATTGGATCACATTCAACGGAAAGAGAAACGGAAGATGGTCGGAAGGAGTTGATCCTGCTGGAAGATGAAGAGCGCAAGGCAAAGGCGAAGCCACTTGTGCCGTATGCGACACCTGAGGGCCTCGTGAACATCATCTCCTATGAAGATAAAGTCGCATTATCGAGAAAGCGAGAGCACACGCCCCGTGCCAATGAATACAACCAATGGTTGAATAATGTGTCGCAGGAGCTGGAGAAACAGTTGCACGGACGGATGCCCCATGGCGCAAAGGGTCCAGCAAGCGAAGAGGCCTCTGCGACGAATGGCGACGAGGCCGCCGAAGCCAAAGATGCAATCGAAGACAACCGCGCACAATTTACAGAGCCTCCCTTCTTGCCTTCTGAGAAGAGGCGTATCTACTTTGGGCCCGAGACCCCAGCTTTGGCTCCCCTGACGACTCAGGGTAACCTCCCCTTCCGCCGACTGTGCGGAGACCTGGGCGCCCAATTCACTTACTCTGAGATGGCACTGAGCATGCCCTTGATTCAGGGAAACAAGTCAGAGTGGACACTCATCAAGGGTCATGAGTCTGAGATGCTCCCGCCTACCATCACGCCTGGTCCAAACGTGGTGCAAGGTTACGATAATTCCAAAGATTTCAAGTTCGGAGCCCAAATCACTGCAAACAAGCCCTTCCAGGCCTTGAAGGCTACAGAAGTGCTTTCCAGATATACACCACACTTGCGTGTAATCGACTTGAACTGTGGGTGTCCCATTGAGCTTGTCTATCGCGACGGAGCGGGCTCGGCACTCTTGGATCATCCTTCCAAACTCGAGAAGATCCTTCGAGGTATGAACGCGGTTTCTCAGGAAATTCCCATCACGTGTAAGATTCGGATGGGCACTCGAGACAACCAGCCCAACGCCCTGAAGCTTGTTGAGCGGTTGGTTCTGGGAGGCTACGAATCAAGCATTCTCGACCTGGGGCCGCCTGGTGTCGCTGCAATCACTCTTCACGGGCGCAGCCGACAGCAACGTTATACCAAGCAAGCTGATTGGAGCTACATCGCGGATACCGCTGCCCTCATCAAGCGTCTCAACGAAAAGACCGATGACCTCACTGATACCATCCGTGAAGCCGATCCTCGCTACATGCCAAACGGAGGCAAGACCTACTTCCTCGGCAATGGCGACTGCTACTCCCATGTCGACTACGACGACCACATTCACAATGCGGGTGTTGACTCCGTCATGGTGGCTCGTGGTGCTCTGATCAAACCCTGGATCTTTGAAGAGATCCAAACCGGTCAGTATCTGGACAAGTCCGCCTCGGAGCGACTTGCCTACATTGAGAAATTCGCCAAGTACGGTCTCGAGGCCTGGGGCTCCGATGAGTTTGGTGTCGGCACCACCCGAAGATTCCTTCTGGAGTGGCTAAGCTTCGCTTATCGCTATGTACCTCTTGGTCTGCTGGAGTACCTGCCGCCACATATTAACGACCGGCCTCCTGCCTGGCGTGGCCGCAACGACCTGGAGACTCTCATGGGCAGTGGAAACTACAAGGATTGGATCAAGATCACGTAAGTTGCTGAATGGAGTCCTCTCCTGGGATAACCCAGCCCTACCATCTGGTATGAGAACCATGCATACTGACATTTAATCACAGTGAGATGTTCCTTGGGCCGGCTCACAAGGACTTTAAATTTGAGCCCAAGCACAAGTCAAATGCTTATGAGGCTGAGGGCTAAATAGGTAGTTTTTGAGCTTGAAGCTTTGATGTAAGAAAAAGAATCCTGCAAGCAAATATTGTAGAATGCAGATGCAACTTGAGCCCCATGACGACTGTCTACGTTGCATGGCAGGTATCAAAATTCAGCACAAGAATGTATCGTAGTGTGTAGGTAAATAACATGTCCTTCATCAACTACTTAGCTTAGCCAACCTCCTGCGCTATTCGACTGATGACGGGCTCCACGGTTGTGTTGCATTTGAGACAGCCGCCCACTTGTCACGTGCATCATCTGACAATGACGTCTTCCCCCTCAGGGCAAGCTGGGAAACTCCCCCATTAAAGGCCACCTCGAACTTGCACAACCACATCTTCTTGGTCCAACTACTCGTTGCTGCCTAAATTGAACGCACCAATTTCCTTCTTACCTCGCAAATTCTCCTGAGACCTTTCTACACAAAACTTTCCCTCCCTCTCTGTCATTCAGTCCACTCTGCGCATCAGTGGTGACGAAAGCTCCCAAACCGTTCCCCTCGGCCCCTTTTCATCAGACAGACACGTGCAGCGATTGTTGATCCGTAACCTCGAATTTTCAAGAGAACTTCAGCAAAAATGACTCTCTACTACAGTCTTGTATGTACAGCTTCTGCCCACAAGAGTCGGCTGCGTGGCTCCTCCGCGGACCAGACGAGTTTTTACGGCCAACCCAATCCAATGGGCTTGCCCGTCTCGGAGTTGTCTGGCTACCTCGAATCACTCGTGCACCCTCAAGAAACAATGCTAACATGTATGATTATCGACAGGTCTTCCTTCTGTTGGTGTTTGAGATGGCGGTCTTCTTGGCCCTCATTGTCCCACTGCCATTCACCATTAAGCGCAAGCTTTTCGCTTTCATTTCGGAAAGTCCAATTATAGCAAAGCTTCAATATGGTTTAAAGGTACGTCGCAAATCGTCATGAGAGCTCTCGGGCCAATTGTCTTATCGGAACTGCAGATCACCTTCATCTTCATCCTGATCCTGTTCATCGACAGTGTCAACCGGGTCTACCGGGTGCAGCAGGAGCTCGCAGCCTTCGCTAAGGATGGCTCTGCCGTTAGGTATGTGAGGAACGATAGATCTCATCATCTCCCCAGTTGGCGGAAGTCACTGACTGAACACCTCTATTAGCGCTGCCCACCTTGGTACCGATCGCATGGAGGTTCAGGCCCGCAAGTTCTACTCGCAGCGCAACATGTACCTCTGTGGCTTCACTCTCTTCCTCTCTCTGATTCTCAACCGTACCTACATGATGATCCTGGAAGTCCTGCGCCTGGAGGACCGCGTCAAGTTGCTGGAGGGCAACAAGAGCGCCGGTGGAAAGGACTCTGCTCGCATCGCCGAGGCGGGATCGCTGGGAGAGATCGGTTCGCTGAAGAAGCAGCTGGCCGAGAAGGACCGCGACATTGAGACTCTGAAGAAGCAGTGTGAGAATCTGACTCAAGAGTACCACCGCCTCGGTGACGAGGTCTCCACCAGCAAGAGCGACAAGACCGAGAAGAAGGACATGTAAGGGGGCTACCTGTTCGGCTTGTCCAGCCTCTTGCCGGGACTTTGGGCGACTGCAAGGTAAACCTGAGTACCCGTCGCTCAAAAAGCGACTGCCCGGTTTGCGAGGATGGCGTGGGAGATACGAGAGTCACGCTGCAATTGTTCCAGTCGTCATGCCTCAAGCCCCCTCGGTTCGCATTACCCTATTTCGCCAACCTTTTGTTCTTGTCGAGTCACTACCTCAGCATGGGCAACAGACACCGTTCTTGTTCCTTGCCCTCATCATGGCATGAGCTCTCGATCCACCTTTGAGTTTATCTTTTCAAGGATGAGAGCGCACGTGCTCTCATACCATGGTGCAGTTGTTGGGAGAAAACATGTTTTATCTGCGGTGGAGATGACTTTGGATCGCATATCTTGGAAGCCTCTTTTTCTCTCTTTCCTTCTTCCGCTTACTGAATATGCTTATTTGTATGGATTCGCAGAGGTAATCTGGAGTAATTGAGAAAGAACTACTTAGAGGGATATCATCAAGTCATTAAATACATTATTCAGAGTTCATATCAGCCGGCGCAAAAAAGACCCTACTGGTGCGGGAGTGAACCCTTACCAATCCAGACCTCGAGGTGACAGCTAAATGAGAAATGTCCAGAAGCTCGGGTAGACCAATTCCTCTTCAAAGATAC
The DNA here is from genome assembly GCA_023626555.1 of Penicillium sp. PF2412A. Taxonomy (NCBI): domain Eukaryota; kingdom Fungi; phylum Ascomycota; class Eurotiomycetes; order Eurotiales; family Aspergillaceae; genus Penicillium; species Penicillium sp. PF2412A. The sequence goes on along the minus strand of JAMAHA010000044.1, from coordinate 221,699 downwards.
GTCGCACCTGAGCAAGAACGAAGCGCTCCACTTTGCCGACATTTTTCAGCACTTGCTTGCCATTCTCCTTGCGACCAATCTCGCTGTCTACCCGGATCTCCTGTAGCAGCCCACCCTGCCGCTTTGCATCTCCGCCCGATCGGGGTCGGCCGTCATCGCCTTGCGGGCGAGTGCTTTCATTCTGACCCTCGGCACCCAGCAGTGCATCGGCATCCTCGGCGGACAAGAAGCAGAAGTGGATACGCTTGCGGATATACGCGACCACGGCCACCCCGTCAAAGGTGATGCCCGTGACATTCAACTTCAAGGGTAATCCGACAAAGCTGGGCATTGGGTAGTCGAGTAAGATCTCTGCGGTCAAAGACAGACGGATATTGCCGGCGTACTTGGCATGACAGAGTATTTGAAAGTCTTCTGGGCGCCGCTCGCGCATTCGAGGTGGGATGGGCGCCGACGGGTCAATAGGGCCTTCTTCCGGATCTGATGGCTTGGGGATATCCGCCGAGCCAGCGCTGTTACGATGTGATCCGCTGCTTCCTGGCTCGCCCGTTGACGGTCTGGAAGCGGAATGCGCGGGGTCGGTATCCGCGTCTGGATGGGAATAGAGACCACTGGTCCGGGAATGGTGCCGTGGCCGGTCGTTGTGGCCTAGCCCATAGTCTGACCAGTTACTGGCGAAGGGAGTGGCGCCAGCGACGGCTGCGAGGGGTGTCTGAGTCCCCGAAAGACCCCCCAGGGACATGAGGTGATATCCGAGAGTCGACGTGCCCCCGGGGATGCCCGGGGTGCTTGCGCGTGGAAGAAGGTGTGAGTTGAGATGATCTCCTAGCGGGAGCGGAGACCGCAGAGCAGAAGGCTGGAACCCTTCCCCGGGATACACATGATGTTGGTGGTGGTGATGATTGTTATGGGTGTGGTGCTGGTGGAGGGGATGTGCCAAGTCGTCATCGTATGCAGAATCCGAATGTTGACCGGACCATTGATCGCCAATCAGCTCCTCGGAGGTGGCAGAAGTGTCATCATCGTCCTCCTCGTAGAAATCAGAGAAAGGATCACAGAAATCCTTGATCTCCAGGTCCGGAGCGATAGTGCCAAAGTCGAAAGCATGGCATTGAACCGAGCGGATGAAGCGTGGGAGCGGGATTTGCTGAAACTTGTCGTGAACGAAGGAGCGAATGCGCTCTGCTAGAGCTTCACCGTCCGGACCGGAGGTGGCTCTAGCCCAGTCGACGTCGATGGACATCACATGTGCGTTGCGACTGAGCTGCAGTTCTGGAGTTTTCCACCACGGTGATCACGTCAGAGGCGAGGTGCAATGGTTTGAATGTCCAGGGATCCGTTTACACCTGACGCCGTCTCTGAATGACGCTCAGGCGCGTGTTTCCCCCCAGTCCGATGACAGATCACGTGATCTTATCTGAGCCGCCACCACGAGCGAGTACTGAGCACGCTGATCGTCCACATGGAGATGCTGAGGTGGAGTCGAGGCCAACCAACTGTGACCACCGGCAAACCACGGAGATTCTTGGACTTTCCAGGAGGGTCGGTGAATTCCCTGCAATCATCATCATGCCGGGCGTATGCCCATCGTCGGGTCCGACAGGAACCATTGGATGTGGAGGTCGATTGAATTAGGCGCCATGGGCCGGAGCTGATAGGCCTGCAGTGTGATTTAAGCTTGAGGCTGGTCCGGGCGCCATCACCAACAAATGCCGAGAAGTCCATCCGCCCAGTCAGGGTATCTCTACGACGAATCAATATGAACCCATCTGGAAGTTTGAGGATCCTCCAATGGTTTCCATCTGATGACCTGCGAATGAACGATCTGTTGTGGTGGCAGGGCCCTCTGCACTACTCGAGAGATTCGAGAGCGAGAGATGACGGAGTGAGAATGCGGCTACCCTGTTATGTGTCGTGCTGAGAGCCTCTGGATTCTGTGAAAAGCGGAGTTTTAAGGTAAGTCAGCTGATTTGAATGCGATGCAAGTGCGAGGCCTGCGCCTGCTGCTCGAGACCTATCGCTTGGCGCTGGATATTAAATCCATGAGAAACCTTCGTGTTATGAAAGAATTACAGTATATTATTCTTTGAGAATAGATGGTGCATCTTCGGAGTGAATTCCTTTCTATTCATATGCGAACATAAGCAATCGAATAGGTACTGCTGAGAGGTGTCGTTGGTTCGTCATCGGCGACAGTGCCGCCCCTCTATGGGTACCTACTCGGTAGGCACTTGGTCGAAAAAAAGAAAAAAAAAAACACAGGTCTGTTCACGTGCACTTGAAATACTGCATCTATATGTGTAGATATTATAGACATGAGTAACGGATTACTACCTGGGCAGGTGATGATTATCCTCCGAGTCCACCTTCCGAGTACCTGGGCAATAAACAAGGACAGAACTCGACCCCACAATGCCGATCGTCTACTATGTATTATATATACCTCAGTGATTAGACGTTTATAAAAAGAGAGTATTGTTGCATTCATAGCCCCCCTATGTAGAAAGAAGAAGAAAAAAAAATCGCAATGAGTGGTCAAAGGGGGCCATGAGAAGGAACGTACACCAAAAACACCGAAAACATGATGAGAATTCGAAGGGAGGGGGAGGGACAGGATCGAATATCAATCAATTAGGTAGGACGGGGGACCATATCACAAAGACCAACAAGACAGGCCACCAGAAACAGTCACATGAATAGACAAAAAAGCTCAATGCGCAGAAAACCACCATGTTGAGTAAAATCGTCGTGAGATCAGAAATGTGTATAAGCGAGAAGGAGTTTCAGCAGCGACTGATATCCGGAATGAATGATGCGAGCGAAGCTTCAAAAAGGGAAGAAGAAGAAAAAAAGAATAAAGATAGCCTCCAAGATGGTGATGTTGAGAGCCGGGTGAGCCGCATAGCTGAGCAGACTGATGCGCATCTGGAAAAAAAACCGTTAGCACGATGATATGATTTCACAAGGAAATTGGAAAAGTCTCCGGACTGACCATGAACTGCCCTTTCTAGCCACCGTGAGCAGGGCACTTGAAGCCGTCTCGACGTCGGAAGATCTCTTTTACGCCGGGGCAAGCGGCTGTTCCAACCTTGGCGCAGTGGACAACCTCGCCCTCGCGCACACAGCAGCCGCAGTCGTAGAGGAAGACGTAGACGGAACACATTTTGAATGGGAGTTGATCCACGGGTTCTAAAGTGGAGAGGAGGTAAAGCAAGACGTGCGTCTAAGGATGTTTGATAGAGAAAGCTGTGATTATCTTGATGCGTTTGGAGAAGGCCGTGATGATCTCGATGCTTGATGCTTCTTTCGAGACTCAATGGGTCGCGGGATGTAGAGTGTTTTATATTCTAGATCGATGATGCTCGTTCAAAGCTCCACGACTGTGCCGGCAATCTCGAGACCAACAGGCGTAGCATCATGACCATCAAAGATGCTGCGATAGTATGCCTAGTCACTGCCGCTGTGGGGGATAACTGATGCGCCATATGCATCTAGTCACTTAGCAATCACCTCCCGAAACAAGCGAGGCACCTAAGGGGACTTAGATCTAACAAGGCGGACACGGTTTGGTCAAGGGCAGATCTGAAGGTTATTGCGGGCCAACATCCAGGCATGTTGGCCGTGGAAGGTGGATCGGATCGTCCGAGAGTTGCTTTGCTACAGTAGCAGGCCGGACCTGGCTCGGAGAATCAACCTTCTCCCGTGCACAGACTAGTAGATAACATTAATGAGAGAATAGTTTAATGTGCTTATTCGATTGTTTGAACGGTGGACTACGAGATGCCGGATCAGGGCTTGTCTGACTTTCTCTCTCTCTCTCACACACGCCTACACACTCTCTTTCTTATTCTCATTCTCCCCGTCTCTCGGTTTTCTTTGGGGGGTTTTTTTTAACTTTTTCTTTTCTTTTTGGACGCACTACGCACCGCGGCTCCCGTCGATTCGACATGGTCATCCCGAATTCCAGATGCTTTGGCGCATTGAATGGCGCGCCGAGTCCTGTGCGGACAACCCATGTCCGCGTGAAGAGCAACAACAATGCACTAACACCAGTGCGAGGAACTACGAGGCGAACAATCGAGGTACCGGGTATCAAAGGTGGCGCATGGCAGTCTATTCTCTTTTCGCTCCACAGACGGGAGCAAACCCGCCTGGCACAGTCATGGATCATTCGATAAGCCACCCCCCTGGTTCACCCGGGGGCCAATGCCAAGTGCCGTTGCAGAGGGTCGGAATGCCGCACTCGTTCAAATCAAAAACGAACAAAATGGTGTCCTCCACGAGAAAAGAAAAAAGAAAGGTCTGACGGCTTGCTGATTGGGTCACCTTGTTCGTCCATTCGAGATCGTGATTCGTCTTACCATGACTCGGTCCCGGGTGTGGAGCAGAGAAGAACTGCGATCATGAACGGAAACCATCAACCAACCGAGCCGCGGAGGGGGGCGAAGAGAGAGAGAGAGAGAGAGAGAGAGAGAGTGTGTGTGTGTGTATGTGTGAGGGTAATCCAGAGACATGAATTGTCCGGTGAACTGACCCTCTCACCCGGTGCCCAAGATCGAGTGCGGACAACCTCATCATGACCTTTCTGAGGCCGTCGAATGTCCAATATCGCGCACAAGGTCACCCGGTTTACTTGATTCTTCTATGCCACAGCTCTAGACCATTGGATGAGGACACCATTGGTACGGATCAGTTGGTGATGGCAAACGTGCGAGCTGCATTAGAATCCCAGCCCTCAAGGTCATGACGTAGAAATCAACAAATATCGCAATGGGGGTAAGGCTCATTCGGGGAGGACGGTAGATGGTTCTCGCGTCTTCACTGCTCCCAATCCACCCTAGCTACTGGAGCTGCCGTTGCTCCGCGCAGCCATCACGCGATACCGCATTCAGGGGGCGGATAGAGCTCTAGGCTGCGGTTCAACCGGAGGAGAGCAAGGGCGGATAGTGGATTGTACGGTGACCTCTGGGAGGCCCAGGGGTATATGAATTGACGATCAACGCTTGCCAATCGAAGTCCTCTAGCGTCAAATTGACTGGCAAAAATTGACTGATCGTGTCGGATTGAATTCGTTCAGCCCCTCCATCTACAAAAAGCCAGTGACTGAGGCTCATCGCTAGGCGCCTCTGCCTTGAGTGGGGGGGGGGGAACGTCACTGGAGCGGCAATGCACAGCGACTACGCCGGACGACCCAAGGCGAAGGCTTGCTTGCTCCACTTGTGATTTAAGCGCCGTTGGTCTTCCGAGAAATTGCTCCCGAATCATGAGGAACAATCCAACCAACGCGTGCAGAAATTCGACAAGTTCACGACAGTCAGGAAGGCAAGGAAGGTACTGGTGTCCGAGAGACTGCAGGTGGTCCATCTTCTCTGCAGATGGGAAACCCCACGTGATTCTTGTAGAGTGCGCGGTGAACCGGGGGCGACCAGACCCGGCGAAGGTTAAGTTGGAGTCAACCGCCAGGAACTGCAGTCGTTGACTCAAAAACGTGTTCCCCTTGATGGTACAGATTTTCCTTACTGAGAGAGAGACCCTTTGTAAAGGTATTGCTAGCCCAAGCCTACGATTTCCAGAACAATGAATGGGCACGACGTGACAACTCCGGCGTGCCATCTATGGCGAGAGGGAGACGCTGCTTTCCAGGGACGCTACCGAGTGCCTCAAGTCACCTTTGACCGTAGGCGGTTCATCCTCCTCTACCGCACACCTCCCATCTCATGTCTCTGCACGAGACAAACAGAAACCGATCGGATATGGGACACCTCAACGATGAGATCGCGGCCGTTTGACGATCGCATATTGTACCGTCGGGAATGATGTCAGTCATTCGGATCCATCCCGAGCGCATAGCCCTTTGTTGTCTGCGCCCAAAAAGCTCCCACGGTACGAGAATAGCCTTGGAGATCGAAGGGGGGAAGTTCCATTTTGCCTGGTGGAAAACCCCCCAGGGCGCACTCTGGCAAAGCTGGAAGATTTCAGCCAAGGATTGTAATAGGCTGACTTGCGTGGGGGGTACTCTCCACTGTCCAATAGCTGTCGATCAATGATTTTCCGTCGAGGGTTGAAAAGTGGCCTCGGTGCTCATGCATCAGGATTCGTAACATCGTGTAGTTAGCGCAGTGAACAGTCAGAGCACCCCATGGACCTGGTCCTGGGTTCCCCCGTCCCGTGGGGGCCTCGAATCTTAAAAATCTTGACGTTTCCCAGGAATGCTGCGGAACCATGCCTCGTGCTTTTGTCCCAGGGTTGGTGAGGGTCCTCGCATCCTGGCTGCTGATCCCTCCCGAGGCTCAACGCCTCGGAGTTGCGGCTTGCATCGGACTCTCCACGGCGCTACTGAAAGACCACCTACTGTACGTGCTTCTAGCCAGACCCTATTGGCCCGATGGGCATGGCCGTTGTGCTTCTCTCGATGACGACTTCGCCATCCGTCAGAGCCATGAGGCCAGGGGAAGAGGAATCGCAAGCTGGATCCCAAAGATCCGACCACGGTATGATCGCCAGATTTCAAACGCTTGCTGCTCCTCTGCCAAGACAGATCGCAAAGCTGCCTCGGGCCTGCCAAGCATGTCTGAAGCAGCGACTTGAGTAGGACGATGCTGGTACCACCGCAGATCTCCTGCCAAAAGGTCCCCAGTCAAGTCCGGCGGAGTTGGCACGGGTTACTCGGAGGCTGCCTTGAGAAGGTCGGAGTTTCAATCATGATCTGCTTGGCCGCTAACAAGGAGACGGACGTCACCCCCTTTCTCTGGCCAAGACCGATGAAGTTCTGAAGATGGACCACATTGGGGTCGATCCGCGCAGCGATTGGATGCCGTAGGGACGATGCCATTCGGCATGACTCCTTTGCCCGCTCATCCGGCCCTAATGCACATCGTACAGTGTCAAAGTTGCTGACCAGACCCCAGGAGGGACGAGAGGGTATCCAGGGAAGCCACTGGGCTGACTGGCGGCGGACGCGATCAGCCGGGTACCCACTGTTCTCTTGGTCTTGTCTGTCTTCGGTGCTCGACACGCCCGTGTACACCGGATCAACCATACCGGAATGCCCCTCACTCCGCACAAACATGTGCTATTAGGGCGAGCACATCAAGTGTCTCAGGAGGCTATAAAGTCTGGCCAAAGACTCCCAGAAAGGATGTTATTTTTTTTTCTTCAAACACTCTCACCAACAATTCCTCTGTCCCTCTCTTGCTTTCTCTCTCAAAATCGCCGAGAATAAATCCAGTGGTGCAAGCCATTCACTTCACCCGTACTCGACCATCTCTATATCCACCACCGGGAGTCAACCTTGATTCTTAGAGACGTGTGCTCACCTATTTCATCTCCACACAATTGGTCGATACCTTTGACCCAAAAAAGTTCCTCAAAATGTTCCAAATTCCTCCTCCTCGCCAGTTCCTTGTCCTCTCCGCCCCCAACTCGGCTCCCTTCGACCCAAGCCACAAGTTCCTCGTTCTGTCTCCCACCGAGTCCGGCCCCGATCCTCGTCTGTACGATGAGCAGGCCGTGAGTGAGGTTTCCGCTCTGGAGCAGGAGCCGGAGTTGCATCGTTCCCACAGCTCATCCTCCACTTTGTCCGAGGACTCTTCAGTGGACGACGTTCCAGCTGTCAACTCCCTGCCAGCTGGGTTCCTCTTCCTCGGCCACAACAAAAACCGCCGTGCCTCACAGTAATGATCGAGATCGATTCCAAGCAGTCGCAAATGTCCGTTGCAGTTCACTGTGTCATGAATCGGCCTTTTTTTTTTCTCTTATTTGTGGTCTCTTTTTTTCTCTTTGGTTTCTCGTTCGCTATTTGATTTCACTTTTGGGGGCCACGACTCGCCCGTCAACGATCAGGGATCGTCAACGCCTGGGCTTCCGTTTCCCCAGGCAGGTTGGACCATTGGGCATGGATGCTGAGCGCAAGCAAAGGGACTTCATTCTGATGTTCCCCAGTTCCATTACATCGCTATCTCCGGCCAATAGCAGAATATCCATGTCAAGCAAGGGGTTCAAAGGGGCGTTATCTGATCTCGGGATGTTTGATTGACTACTTTTCTTTTCTTGTTTTTTTTCTTTTCTCTAAATTGCTAGAGCTATAAACTTCAATATCACCCAGTATCATTGTTGTCAATCAGTTACTCTAGAACGAATATCCTCCCCCCTGGAGTTTAAATTTCCCATAGACCGAGGATTCGCCGCATCGCCGTATGCATAGTACCAAGTGCATCCTTCATCCGTCCGTCCATGATCCCTGTCGATGACAATCTGCAGCCGATCCGTTTGCCCGGATTGACCAAGGAGGCATTCTCCCCCCATGCCTGCCAAGTGCAATCCCAGCGTGTTTTTGCTGATCCGTCAAGCCTTGTGCAATTTGATAGATCCCGCCTTGGGGGCTGAGTCTGGGAAACCTCCCCGTGGCCTCCTCTCCCTTTTTCTCTCCTCTCGGTGCATCTTTGGCCAGATGGATGGAAATTAGAGTACAAACAAAAAATAGAAATAAAAACAAAAACAAAAAAAAAAAGTGGTGACCATTACAAGGAGCAGTCCACGCACCATGATGAGGATTGTCAATGGCCACGTCAAATGTTTCGAGTCGTGCTTATCTCGCCAAGTCTGCAGATCTCTCAGATTCGATTCGTTACGCCATTCTTCCACCGAGGGGGGCGAGGGGGGGGCCCTCACAAAAGGACGATGCATTGAAATTGAATCGGAAATGCTGACCCCCATGCCCGGAATCATCTACTTGTATACTGGTAATACTTCTTGGCTACAGTATATCCACGGAGACCGGGGGGCATCCTTTACTTTTATTTTTTTTTTCTGCATTTGCTTCTTTTTGTTTTTGTTTTTTTTTTCTCGCCGTCCTCATATCCTATACGTCCACGTCTCCTTGAAAGTATTCTGCTTCCATCCTCTGCACTGAAGTATTGGTGGATGACCACTTTTGCGTCAGATCCCACAGGAGGAGATAATCCATCATCGAGCCAATTATTATCAGGTGGATGGTCACGCTGCAGTCTCTGCCAGGTTAGTAGGTTTCGGTTCAGATACCGCGCAACCTTTGACATGGCCGAGGGGCGTAGTGTTCCTGTCCCGCAGTCTCCATTTGTCACCCCGGTGAGGTCGATGGTTAAAGAGCCCGTCGGGGGAAGAGGGGGGGCTTACTTTACAGTCTGTGTTTCCACATCTGCCACTTTGGTAGACTGACACCCCCGCATCCCCGGTGAACAATCGCTTAATAATTGTTAGAAGATGCCGCTGGAGGAGACTGAGAGTAGACAAAGAAACGAAAAGAAAAGAAAAGGGCGGACAGAAGAGAGAGAAGAAGAAAAAATCCTCCCCCAACAAAGACAGAAACACAAAACAGGGAAAAGATACTAATAGACAAGAGAGACCGATCAAAGATGCTTCATCTCCAGTGTGATATATTTTTTGTTCCCGGGGACTTTTTCGCCCTTCTACAGCCAAGCTTGTACTGGTGGTGCCTCGGGAGAGCCTCATCGTGGGGGGTTTAAAAGGAGGGGGGTCTTGCCCTCATTGTGATTGGCATATTCTCCACGAATGGATAGAGATAAAGATACTAACTTCATCAATGTGTTAGCCCGTTCTAGGCACTGGTGGTCTACAACAGAAAGTACAAATCGCAAAGCAGTATATTCAATATTGCCGGTTCATTCAATGCGACATCTTAGACGTCCGGCTATATTGATGGATTTATCCGACCTTAGATTCGAATCTGCGACTGCTGTGGGGGAGGAACCTATTCTCTGGAGGGGATCGTGAATCTCTAGACTAGGTCTGGAAATGGACATCGATGCTGTACAAAGCTTCAGAGTGAAAGGGCGAGACTCTGACTTAGGGGTTGTTTTTTTTTTGGTTTGATTCGATTCACAATGGCTGATTGAATACTTATCGGTTCTTCTTGGTGGGAGGGACCTCGGCTCCCGCCTCGGATGGACACTACATATATATAGGTGTTAGTTAGTCGGACGGGAGAAATAGCACCCCGCGATACAACCTGGTCCAGGGTAACGCTGTTGCTTGCATTAAGAATATGCTTAGCTGATCTTATCTGCAATTGAGTGCTTAGCATCATGTTATTCACGTGCATGGCATCTATAGGATATATAATCCATTGGATCCATCAGAATTGAAGAGGAGGTAAATGAAGATCGAATCTGACATTGCGAGAGAAACCTTGGTCTCTGGCTACCTGGCAAGAGGTTGACAATCTTTTAACTGTCAACCAGAAATCCCTAATTGGAACCCCTTTGAACACACGCATCTGCGACAGAACATCGAAGCACAAAGTACGGATTGAACGAGGCCGGTCCTAGGCACAGCGACTAAGAGCTTTTCATTCGGAGGCTGCACGTTCCGAGTGCCCGGTGCTTCAAGCCTCATGTCTACTTGTCTCAAGCTACAAGCTCTTGTCCTTCCCGTCGGCGAGGTAGCACAAAGATGCTCCACACGTAGTAACCCTAGAGCTCCTTGATTTGTAGCCATGATTATTGCGAAAGACACGGGCCAAATACACGTCCTTTGGTAATACACACTGCAGTACCAGTGTGTATGTATATACTACTCTGCATGCCAATCGGTTCTTGTCTCATGGGCGACCAAAAGCCCTGAAATGAATCATGTGACAAGAGTGTTGCACACTTAGCGTGTGACACAAAAAGGGCAGAGTGCAGCAGATCAGGCCGATCGTCGTTTCTTATCTCAAAGATCCTGAAAATTGAGCTAGGCGCGCGGGGAATCAAATCCAATGCGGAGAAGAAAGGCATGGGGTCTCCTAGGTCTAAAATTGAGTACACAGTGAGCCCCTTACCTACTCACCTGCGGGGAAAACTCTCCTCAATATTGGGAAGCTGGTGCCCGCCAGCGCATGGTCTGAATAACAGGTCGAATGGGGATATCGACCTAGTAGCATACGGGACTAAATCATGTGCCTGGTCGGCCGACGGCGTTTTTTGGTCATCTCATTCGCTAGTGCTGGAGCAGTATGGGCGGATTTTCTGATACGCTAGCAGGTTCCAAAACTCCCAGCTCCGACATTACAGATGGCGGTCTGTCGCATGTGGCACGTGGTCCGTGCCTCTACTGTCTCCAGGACACGACGGGAGCTCACCTGACAAAGCTAGAGTTGGACCCGTTGAGTGCTGTGTATAGATCCGCTGCTTAGTATATCTTTGCACAGTACCTACCTGAGCCATGTCTGGGTACTGCAACCAAGTACAGGATCGAGTGTGGCCCAACTTGGTCCGGGGAATGTACATCACAGTGAGAGCTCAGAGAGAGAGAGAGAGAGAGAGAGAGAGAGAGAGATCTGGTCAAGATACTGCAGGTCAAACCGAGAGCTGATAACATGCTCTTTTTGATAAGGGATCGTCATTGATGCGGGGATCATCTGGAATAGGCATATGCAGGACGAATGTGTCCCCTCGCGTCTGCGAATATGACTCCACTGTGTCAAAATCGACGGGAGTCTCCACGCTGGTCAAGCTGACTCGTCTTGAAGGGGTGAAACTGGCAGACTGCACGAGGCATCACTAGAATGATAGCTTTCATAGATGTCAGAAAAGGGCAAAAGAAGCGAGGGCGCAGTAGTCCTCTTTGCGTCCGTTTTAGAGCTCGAAAGACATGGTTTGGTCTTGTGTATGTGTATGGAGAGGCTGTTAACTATCCATGGTCACATGGCCACGTCGATGCATAGATAGATCCCCGCTCTCTCGAGTCACGCACACGAGATCATCCTCACACTTCTTCCCATTCGTGCCCCGGCCTCGCAGGCCCCCACTTCCAAGAGGGGTGTGAGGCTGCAGACAAAAGAGAACCGACAATTCTGACAAGATCAACATCCGAGTTTCAGCAAGATAAACGAGCTGGAGAATTTGAAGGAAAGAGAAACAGGAGTCAGGCGGTCAATTATGGAGTCGAGGATACTGCGACATCGAGCGGACTTGGCGGTCGAAAGGAGATTATCGCGCAAGCCCGGGACGGGATCGGCATCTCGGGCAGTCTCTGCCTTGCACAGCGCCTCAGTCTCAGGGTTCTCACCGTCGGAGTCAATCTTATTCTCAAACGAGCGACTAGTTCCTGGCTCCGTGTCGGGGGAGAGGGTCTGTGTCGTCTGTCTCTGTACTAGCTTGTCCCAATTTTTGTTCCAGCAGCTGTTCAACGATATTACCGGCCGGGGGGGGGGGGGGGGGGGGGGCCCGAAAAACCGGCCCTAAATGGTAAACCAGTTGGGCCCCTGGCTTACCCACCCGGAAGGGGAA